>OU696668.1:12608766-12616266 GCA_916049575.1 Ancistrocerus nigricornis | reverse complement strand
GGTCGCTATTCGTCCAATCCTCCCTCACCTTCCACTCGCCGATGAACTGGCTCATGTTGGACGACACGAGGGTGACGTCAATATACGACGAGCCTCGTGGAGTCCAGTAGGTGGGAGGCTGACGAACATCGTTCACAACTTTTAAGCCAAACGCCCGAACGAGGTCCTCCAGCTTAGATCCTCTCTCGTCGGTTCTCTGGGGACCCCAGAGTGACGAGCGGGCGTTGGCATCCAACGCAACGAGTATTCTCTGCCCCCTCAGTGAACGGAGCACCATGTCGAGGTGCCTGAGGTGCTTCTTGATGTCGTCGCGATACTGGAAGTAGTGCGAGACGGCATAAAACGAGAAGCCGGGTGCCTGCACTTCCACACAAACGCAGTGGGTTGTGCTCAGCTGCGAGACTTTGACCATGCTATACGCGGGGTTGCAGACCGCTACGGCCGCCCAGGGCTGCTCGACGCGGTCCGCAGCCACCTTAGCAGTGGTCCCTAAACCAACGAAAGCCCAGGTCTTGCCAATCTTTCGGACGTATGGTTCCTGCAATAACAGGACGTCCAGTCGCTTCTGGCTAATAAGATCCCTGACTTCACCCGTCACTACATTTGAACGGCCCATGTTCAATTGTAGGACCCTAATTCCCGTGAACGCAGGCGCGGCCTCCGCCGGCGGAGGAAGCAAAACCGAGGTCTCTCGCGGTGGGACCGGATACGCACGCGTCGCGGAAGGGGTCGATGTGGGGGACGCAGGGTTCGCGATCGCGGATATAACGTGCCTCACGCTTGAGGACTTCGCTGACGCTAGCGCGGAATCTATTTTCGCGATATCTACAACGCGGACTATAGGATCAAAATTGACCCTGCGCCCAGCCCTAGAAGATGGCTTGGGCGCCAACCTATCGCACCTTTCTAAGACGATACGGACGGTACGAAGACCGAAAACCTGGGACTGCAGTCCGTCGCGCGATGGGCCAGGGGCGCAGCGGGAAGCAGGTCGGCAAGGCGCCATAGAGGAACCTCCCCGACGAGTGGCCGCGACCCTGCACTGCCCTTCGCCGGAGCTGCATCTCTTCGTGGCGCGCGCGTCAGGCATCGAACGAGCAGCCAGACGCGCGCTCTTCCTTGCCACGTTGGTCTCTTCTGGGATAGCCTCCACCCGGAGATCCGATTGGGAGGCTAGTTTACCTCCGGAATATTTTATCCCAGAAGCGACCATCATGGAGTTTTATGGGCAATTTTCTCTATTGAAATTCGGGAAGAAAATGCAGAAAAGAAACCGACAGCTGAAAAGAAAAACCTGAAAATAAAAGGGGGTGCCTCCCGGTTCCGTCGCCCAGGCTGTCAGAAGACTACCGAGACGCGGGCCCGGGTTGCTGCAACTCTGCGATGGAAAAGGCACAGAGCCGCGGGGAGGAGAAGATAAGGACGGGTTGTGAATTGGAGTGATTAGGAGAGGACGGAAGTGTTGGTAGGAATGGGTGAAGGGAGGAAAAAGGATGTGGGAAGGTGGGGAGGGGAAGCCAGACCCCCGTTGGCCACTGCGCGAAGACGCAGCGTTGCCCAGCTCTCACCACGAGGAGGTGGGGTTGGCATATGGCTGCTAGGGCTAGAGTCGTTCACCCTAGTAGCCTTGAGAGCCAGTAGATAGGGACAGAGGGAATCTCGTTAATCCATTCATGCGCGTCACTAATTAGATGACGAGGCATTTGGCTTTTTTTTTTTTTTTTTTTTTTTTTTTTTTCCAATACTTCGCAGTAAGGATATTATGCCTATTATGGAAGGCATCACCATTCGAATCCCAGGCAGGTAAGTTCCTCTTCCTATCCTTCTTCTTCCCTTCCTAGCCGATTCCTTGTCTCCTCTTTACCGTGGTCCTCTTATTGAACATCCTGAAGCCCATGATTCCTCCTATCAGTACCCTTGTAGATATTATTTTAACCTCTCTTTGTTTCAGGAACCCCCATTGGTTTAGCTGCTGGCAGGATGAAGGACTCCAGATGCCTCTCCAGGTAAGTGTCGCTGAAGAAAACCATACTTCTCTCACCCCGTATACTTTTCTTATTTCAGGTCCCAAAGGTCTGTAGTAGTTCATCTTGGATTGATGAGCCGCTTCTAAGTCGGTCTGCTCCGATACCACTTGCGCATCGGTGACGAACGCCGCTCTCCCAAGCTTTGCCACGAGGTCAGGCTTTCTTAACTCGTCGCCAAGCTTGAGTTTAGGCTCTTTGTGAACCTCATATTCCCTCTGTTTCAGGTTTCTTTCCAGGTAGTCCACGATGGCATTGTGTCTCCTGATCCTGATGTCATGCGTCCGGTCGCATTTCTGGAGGACGTGGTTCAGTGTCTCCGTATTGTTGCAACCAGCCCTACACATTCTTTCTTTCCGTCGACCACGCGCTGTTCTCGCCCGCACAGGTAACGCATTAATTCTAAGTTTAACCAGGTGGACGAAGTCTCTTCCAGACAGGAGTCTGGTTCCTTCGCCTACCCACGCGTGCTGGTTCGGTGTCATTCTTGACTCCCGTAGCGCCCCTCCGTCAACCATCTTATAGAGAGCGACTGCCCATCTGTCGTCTAGGTGTTGGGATGACAGGTAAGTGTCTCCGTTTTCGCTAATTCTCCTCTTAGCCTCATTGCACTTATTTTCTAGGAACAGGCAATCCTCCAAGTTCCTGATGTTACTTAGCCTAGTCGCACGGAGCATCGGGATCAGCCATCGCAAGGATGGGATTCCGAGCCCTCCATCTTTTATGGCTGCGTGGAAGTAAGCTACTGGGACGTCTTGTGGTAAGTCCAGCCATTTTTTCACGTACCTTCGGACGATCTTATCCGCTCCTTTCAGTAGCGCTAGCCTGGTATTGCCGAGTACCATCGCGTGGTACAGGCTAGGCAGAAGAGTTGTTCTTAAACCGAACAGCCTCTGTTGAGGCTTAAGTGGTGCTTTGGTGAGAGCGTCCAGTTGACTGGATAGCTTCTCCTTGCAGTCCACAAGCATTCTTCCATCTGCTGCAAATTTTACCCCAAGGTAGCGCCATTCGTCGGATCGCTTTAGTGCGCTCAGGGTGTTGTTCCCGCACTTGAACGTTTCGCGATGGTCTACTACGGAGCGCTTTTCATGTGGCACGTTCTTTAGCGCAACCGTGTGTGACTTCGCCGAGTTAATCCTTAAGCCGCAGCTTGCCAGTTGTTCGTGGCTAATGTCTATCATTCGCTGTAGACCGCTTGCCGTGCTAGCTAGCAAGACAATGTCATCAGCGAATGCTAGGACGTTTATTTTCGGTCCTCTAGGGATCCGTGCTCCGATCTCATCCGGAATCCTCTTAATTAGCTGGTCAATGACACAGTTAAATATTACTGGAGACATGGGGTCTCCCTGTTTTACGCCACACGTCGGCCAGATCTTTTCGGATTGCGCCGCTCCGTAAGTCAATGTTGTAGCGCTATTTGCGTACAGGAACTCCATGTACTCGACCACGTTGTTAGGCACCCCTGATGCTCTTAGGGCGCTGAAAATTGCCTGGTGGGAAACCGAGTCGAAGGCCTTAGCTACGTCCACTGAAGCTAGATATAGGTGCTTACATGCACCTTTGCGGTAACGCAGGGCCAGATCGAGCAGGAAGATATTTTCCGCACACCCGTCTACCTTCCGGAAGGCTTTTTGCCTCTCGTCAAGATCGATTGACTTCATCATCCGGTTGGCGATTACCTTGTGGTAGGCTCTCGTCAACACGGATGAGACTGTTATGGGCCTAAAGTCTTCCGGCCTTGTTGCTCCTTCTTTCTTAGGAATCAGAGTTGTTCTAGATTCCAGCAGATCCGTAGGCACCTTTTTCAGGAGCATAAAGATGTTATATATTCGCTCCAGAACTTCCAGCGGTATCTGCTTAAGCTTCTTAGCCGTCAGACCGTCCGGCCCCGGAGCGGTGCCATTCGCAGGCATCGCTTTGCGGATTTCATCAGGTGTGATTGGGTCCCCGAGATGGTGGTGGGTGACCTCACTCCTTATTACTTTCTCAGGGGCGCCCATGTTACCCTCAGTCATTGTTTTCCCCTCAGAAGGCCCAAAGTAGGTCGACTGGGGGAGGGTTTTCCGTTTGCACGTCCTTTAAGATCGTGCGGAGGCAGGTTCCGGGGTTTTTCCTCCACAACCTCAGGGTTCTAGCGTATTCCATACGTCTAGATTGCCTCCGGGACAGTGTCCCCGGTTCTTTGCGCTGTTGTATTTGCGCTCTGTTCGCTCTCCTGATAGGTATTAATCCCTTGATGTACAGAGAAAGTTCGTCGAGAACGCGTTCGCTACTCCACAGTTCGACGTTCTCGCAGATGTTATTGAGGCGGTCTTCGCCGTAATTAGTCCCTTGTAGCGGGCTGAGCTGTTTTAGGTAGCCCATAATATCGGCTTGGTCAGAGACCAAAGCCGGTTCCTCCACTGGAATGGGCACAGGTTGTTCTGCCTCATCCAGGTACTCTTGCACAAGGGCCTTATATCGTTGATCCTTCCTTTTGCCTTTAATGGCCTCCAACGATCTATGCGGGAAGACCCGTGTCAACGCTTGGTTCACGAAGCGCTCCCCGTCCTTAACGAACTTGGCTTTTTGTCTCGCCATTATTCTGGTCTCCTCCTCCGACCAAGGAGCCTTCTTGTGGCTGGTGTTCGCCTGCTCATCTCTCCAATCTTTGTGTGCCTTGCTGTAGTGCACACCTCGGCCTCTAATGGTTGCAAAGGTTTTGTCGCAACCCGGAAACTCGCAATGGACCAGGTCAGCAGGATTTTGGGTAGGTTGCGGTACCATACCTTCCTAGTTATTGTTAACTGGTACGGCCGGGCCAGTGGGCTCGCCGTCATTCATCCGTGGCTTGTTACTTCTAAGAACAGGGCCAGCAAATTAAAGTCGAGAGGGCTGGCAACCCTCAGGACCGTTCTCGCCAGACTTCTGTTAGCTTCCTGGGGCATGCAGGGTTGGTGGTGTTCCCTATATCTATCCTTTATGGCATGTTGTTCCCCAGGAAGGAACCAGCGGGAACCACGAGGATGTAGAAGTCTGACTTGGGCAGTAGAGGCTATATATTCGCATTTCTGCCCCATGTAACTAGACTCTCAGAAGGCAGCGGATAGTTATTAAGTACGGCAGTCGCATTGCTTTCCTGACCGGCAGTCGCATTGGTTTTGTTTGCGGGCAGTCGCATTGGTTTATCCGGCTAGACTGTTAAGTCCGGCAGTCGCATGACTTTGCGGCTCCGGATTTAAAGTCGGGCAGTCGCATGACTTTGGCGGACTACCGCATGCGCGGTCTCGGCGCATCGTAAATAAAAAATAAAATAGCCTTAAGAGAGTCATAGTTACTCCCTTAAGAGAGTCATAGTTACTCCCGCCGTTTACCCGCGCTTGCTTGAATTTCTTCACGTTGACATTCAGAGCACTGGGCAGAAATCACATTGCGTCAACACCCGTGAGGGCCATCGCAATGCTTTGTTTTAATTAGACAGTCGGATTCCCCTAGTCCGTGCCAGTTCTGAGCTGAGCGTTGAATGGCGGCCGAAGAGGACGACCACGACGGGTTTAACCGTCACGGAAGCCTCGCAGCAAGGAAGATCCGCGGGAGGCCAAGGCACGAGACCGAGCTCGGATCCCAGACCCGCAGAGCAGGCCGTTCACCTCGCCCAGGCCCGGCACGTCAGCCAGACCCGCTTCCCTACCAAGCCCGACGCGCCCCGCTCCTCAGAGCCAATCCTTATTCCGAAGTTACGGATCCAATTTGCCGACTTCCCTTACCTACATTAGTCTATCGACTAGAGGCTCTTTACCTTGGAGACCTGCTGCGGATATGGGTACGAACCGGCGCGACACCTCCACGTGGCCCTCTCCTGGATTTTCAAGGTCCGAGGGGAAGATCCGGACACCGCCGCAACTGCGGTGCTCTTCGCGTTCCAAACCCTATCTCCCTGCTAGAGGTTTCCAGGGAACTTGAACGCTTATACAGAAAAGAAAACTCTTCCCGGATCTCCCGACGGCGTCTCCAGGTCATTTTGGGTTACCCCGACGAACACTCTTACGAGGGCCCGAATTGCATGCGGTTCCGCTGCCGGGTTGCGGAATAGGAACCGGATTCTCTTTCGAATGGGAAGGGCAGACGGTGTCTGCACACCGTCATCGACATAGGATTTCTCCTAGGGCTTAGGATCGACTGACTCGTATGCAACGGCTGTTCACACGAAACCCTTCTCCACGTCAGTCCTCCAGGGCCTCGCTGGAGTATTTGCTACTACCACCAAGATCTGCACCGACGGCGGCTCCAGGCAGGCTCACGCCCAGACCCTTCTGCGCACACCGCCGCGACCCTCCTACTCGTCAGGGCTTCATGGCGGCACCCTCGAGGGGTGGCCCGCCCCACTTGCCACTGACGGCAGAGTATAGGCGCGACGCTTCAGCGCCATCCATTTTCAGGGCTAGTTGCTTCGGCAGGTGAGTTGTTACACACTCCTTAGCGGATTCCAACTTCCATGGCCACCGTCCTGCTGTCTTAAGCAACCAACGCCTTTCATGGTATCCCATAAGCGTCGACTTAGGCGCCTTAACTCTGCGTTTGGTTCATCCCACAACGCCAGTTCTGCTTACCAAAATTGGCCCACTTGGCACTCTGATCCGAAATCTCGTGGCTTCAATATTCAAGCAAGCCAGAGATCTCACACATTTAAAGTTTGAGAATAGGTTGAGGTCGTTTCGGCCCCAAGGCCTCTAATCATTCGCTTTACCAGATGAGACTCTCATACGTTCGTGAGAACGGGCGAGTGCCAGCTATCCTGAGGGAAACTTCGGAGGGAACCAGCTACTAGATGGTTCGATTAGTCTTTCGCCCCTATACCCAGTTCCGACGATCGATTTGCACGTCAAAATCGCTACGGACCTCCATCAGGGTTTCTCCTGACTTCGTCCTGACCAGGCATAGTTCACCATCTTTCGGGTCCCAACGTGTACGCCCTGGGTGCGCCTCTTCTCGCAATGAGAACGAGACGCCCCGGGAGTGCGGAGCCGCGTCGTAGCGCGGCCCATCCTCCCTCGGTCGACGCGACGCCGACCTTCACTTTCATTGCGCCTTTAGGCTTTTAGATCCCAATGACTCGCGCACATGTTAGACTCCTTGGTCCGTGTTTCAAGACGGGTCCTGAGAGTACCCAAAGCAGTAGCGTCGCCGACCGGTACCATTATTTCTGCCCGTCTGAGGACTCCGCCTGCCAACAGCTGGCCAGGCTCGGGGACGGCACCGGGTCCGTACCTCCGGGACACTGGCCTCGCTTGCGGCGGGCCCGACGCAGTTCAAAAATTGCGGCCAGATACCGTGCGTTATACCGCCGGGCAGCCGGCCGGGAAACCGAGGGTCTGCCGCGTGCGCCGAAGCGACGCGACAGTCTTACACCTCGGGCCGTAGACCGGCACCCAACGGGTCGCGACGTTCTACTAGGGGAGAAGTGCACGATGACGACGCCGGACGCGGCATAGTGATA
>OU696668.1:12601266-12603766 GCA_916049575.1 Ancistrocerus nigricornis | reverse complement strand
TCGAAAAACTTAGAAATTTTTTCGCAGTCGCATTAGTTTCCAATTCAAGTGCGTGCTAATCGACATCCAGTTGCATTAGTTTCCGTCGAAAAATATTTTCTCGGGAATCGATTTCAAAGTCCCGTGTGCTTTCTCACGGGACGCGAGACCCGTCACGTTACGTTTGTACGGATCTCCTAGCGCGAGTCGCCCCGTCTCGCGTGGAGTCCGTACCGTGCCGCCGAAGCGTGCATACCCCTTATATATACCGATTCTGTGGCCGACCTGTCGGCGACGAACGGTCTAAAGCACGCTCTCTTATGGGAGAAAACGTTCAAATTTCGAGGATAAACGAGGTACCTCGAAAAACTTAGAAATTTTTTCGCAGTCGCATTAGTTTCCAATCTAAGTGCGTGCTATTCGACATCCAGTCGCATTAGTTTCCGTCGAAAAATTTTTTCTCGGGAATCGATTTCAAAGTCCCGTGTGCCTTCTCACGGGACGCGAGACTCGTCACGTTACGTTCGTACGGATCTCCTAACGCGAGTCGCCCCGTCTCGCGTGGAGTCCGTACCGTGCCGCCGAAGCGTGCATACCCCTTATATATACCGATTCTGTCGCCGACAGGTCGGCGACGAACGGTCTAAAGCACGCTCTCTTATGGGAGAAAACGTTCAAATTTCGAGGATAAACGAGGTACCTCGAAAAACTTAGACATTTTTTCGCAGTCGCATTAGTTTCCAATCTAAGTGCGTGCTATTCGACATCCAGTCGCATTAGTTTCCGTCGAAAAATTTTTTCTCGGGAATCGATTTCAAAGTCCCGTGTGCCTTCTCACGGGACGCGAGACTCGTCACGTTACGTTCGTACGGATCTCCTAACGCGAGTCGCCCCGTCTCGCGTGGAGTCCGTACCGTGCCGCCGAAGCGTGCATACCCCTTATATATACCGATTCTGTCGCCGACAGGTCGGCGACGAACGGTCTAAAGCACGCTCTCTTATGGGAGAAAACGTTCAAATTTCGAGGATAAACGAGGTACCTCGAAAAACTTAGACATTTTTTCGCAGTCGCATTAGTTTCCAATCTAAGTGCGTGCTATTCGACATCCAGTCGCATTAGTTTCCGTCGAAAAATTTTTTCTCGGGAATCGATTTCAAAGTCCCGTGTGCCTTCTCACGGGACGCGAGACTCGTCACGTTACGTTCGTACGGATCTCCTAACGCGAGTCGCCCCGTCTCGCGTGGAGTCCGTACCGTGCCGCCGAAGCGTGCATACCCCTTATATATACCGATTCTGTGGCCGACCTGTCGGCGACGAACGGTCTAAAGCACGCTCTCTTATGGGAGAAAACGTTCAAATTTCGAGGATAAACGAGGTACCTCGAAAAACTTAGACATTTTTTCGCAGTCGCATTAGTTTCCAATCTAAGTGCGTGCTATTCGACATCCAGTCGCATTAGTTTCCGTCGAAAAATTTTTTCTCGGGAATCGATTTCAAAGTCCCGTGTGCCTTCTCACGGGACGCGAGACTCGTCACGTTACGTTCGTACGGATCTCCTAGCGCGAGTCACCCCGTCTCGCGTGGAGTCCGTACCGTGCCGCCGAAGCGTGCATGCCCCTTATATATACCGATTAAAATATAAATGTAAAGTGGGCCGTCGCTGTAGTTAATATAAACAATAAATCGTGCTTTTTCTTGCTACATAAAGATATTAAATCAATGATGCGTCGCATCTTTATTAATAACTTTTTATCAAATATCTATAATTTCAATTTCCATATTGGTTCTTTAGACCCATGTTAAACATTGTTGACTTCATAAATTACACATTCTCCTTCAAACAATTTTACTAAAATAACAATCTCTGTAAAAAACCTTGTACAAAGTACGCGACGGACCGCTTTCTTCGTAAACGTTAAATATAATATAACATTTTTGTACATCTATCAATCCAGGAACAATATTTAACATGTTTGTTCAGATAATAAATAATTCTAATTTTTCGAAAGTTACCCAGATACAGTTTTTAGATAATTTTTTAAAATTAGCTTGTAAGGAATGTTACGTGGGCCGTCGTTGTAATTTATAATTGCTCTTATTTTTAAATTGAAACAAGGATTTTTTATTATAACAAAATTATGTAAAATCATACACAAACAACATTAAAAATGTAAAGTGGGCCGTCGCTGTAGTTAATATAAACAATAAATCGTGCTTTTTCTTGCTACATAAAGATATTAAATCAATGATGCGTCGCATCTTTATTAATAACTTTTTATCAAATATCTATAATTTCAATTTCCATATTGGTTCTTTAGACCCATGTTAAACATTGTTGACTTCATAAATTACACATTCTCCTTCAAACAATTTTACTAAAATAACAATCTCTGTAAAAAACCTTGTACAAAGTACGCGACGGCCCGCTTTTTTTCGAAAAATGAAAAAATACAACCTGGCAATCGGCGAAGCCTACTTTTTCGTATTTAAGAATTGAATGAATGGAAGCATGGGGTGGAG
>OU696668.1:12571266-12596266 GCA_916049575.1 Ancistrocerus nigricornis | reverse complement strand
ACATCCTTGGTTAGCATACGCATCATCAAAGATATAGCAAATGCGTTCCAGCTAGGTTGAGCTGACTCGGCACCTTGGTACATAGAATCAGCCATACGCACTGTTCTTACAGGAGCATGTGCAATGGTACCGCCAGAAGGTGGATCTGAAAGTCCTGCTGGGGTTGGTTTCCCCACGCCGGAACCGGATGCGCCGTCTAAACCCTCGCATTGTGAAGGAGGTTTTTAAGTTCCAGCTTCTTCAGAGGGGGTGGAATTTGTCGATATCGATGACGAAACTGAGGGTGGAGCAGGGTAATTGTACTCCAAGTTTTCCGAGCGACGGGAAGCAGGCCGACGCCGTATCATATGATAGTGTCCATAAAATGTGTGCCCTTCCGAATTTGTGACCGTTCTTTGAAGGTGAATATTGAGGCGTTATTGTCCATATAGTCAAAAGCTTCCTGAGCCGACAGCTCACCCGCTTGGGTGTTGGCCTTTTGAAAACTTTTTCTCTTCTCTTTTGAAATTGTTGCTCTGAAGCTAGTGAGAAATACCCGACTATGTATGTTCCAAGCTGTGAATTTTTGTCTATTAGTATAGGATGCCTTTGGACTTTCAGATAAATTGGGTAGATGAGACAGTCCTGAGGCAGTTGCAGCCACGACTGGCAGCGGGGAACAAAACATAGACTTAAAGGAGGTGGCGCTTTCATTGTGAGTTATTTTTACATCTAATCTAGCATAGTTAATTGGTTGCGCTCCTGGCTCCATTATATACACAAACTCTATATAGTACAAAAATTAAAATCAATTTTTGGTGATAAGACAATAACAAAAGAAATGAATACGATTATCAATGATACAAGAATAATGATGTACTTTAAGATATCTACGGTTGCGTTTAACAGAGGAGTTTCTTCCATATTAGGCATGTATACACCCTGAACATACGACTTGTACAGGAAGAGACCGATTGCTATCACCTGGTGAAGCCACTCTGTTGCCAAAAAACCCCGTAGTGGTATTTTTCGGCGTGGTATTTGGCTATTTCTATGATGCAATTTATGCTCCATTCTTCCAAGGTTTAGCCCCCTCGTTGGGTTACTTAAAATATAATAAGCTGTAGTAAGCAGCAAACTTAGGACTACGTATAATAAAACTAGTTTGTCAATAGTACTAAGACCCCGCTGAGTCTTTAATAAAATGTCGCGTGGTCAGCTATGTTCCGTTAGCGCAATAAAGCGTGATGTCTGACGATGATAAAACCGATTGAGTACTAACGCGTCATGATTATAAACCTGTTAGGACGTCAATTTGTAAATTATTAGCGTCAGCGGGGCGTTTCAGTTCTGGGAGTCAAGGCCCCAGAAGGAGAAGAGTCTAAAAAGAAATAAAAGAATATAAAAGAAATAAAAAGTAGTAAAAGAGATAGTCTAAAAAGAAATAAAAATAAAAAGATAAAAAAGAATGTGGCGTGTCATGCAGTTTGTTATAAAAGATCGGAGTTTTGTTGTCATGTGTTGTTGTCATAATCTATAAAAAGGTTCGCTAATTCGATGGAGGATCGTAATGAGATAAGAGAGATTGTAATAAGATCTTGTTTGGTGAAGCCAAATGTCTGGAGAGATCTCCTAGTTTGTAGGGGCATGGCTCCTCTGCTCCCTATTATAACTGGCACTACCTGTCCTTCTGTCTTATTCTTCCTCGTCATTAGTATTGCCACAAGGTTAGTGTATTTTTGAATCTTTTCCTTCATTGCCGCCTCAAGGTATTCCCTGTTTTCATAGCGGACAGATACGTCGACTATGAAAATCCCTTTCTCGTTCTCGACAACGATATCAGGTTTCAGGAGCCCTTGCGGTGTGGGAATGGAGGGTTCGACAACTACTTTATGACGACGTGACAGTTTGTTTACCAGGAAGTCTCTGATCTCATCGTGCCTTTTTATTCTGAGCGGTTTTGTGTACAAACAACTCCCTAGTACATGGCCCAGTGTTTCAATTTGGACTCGACATCTTCGGCAGGTTGGATCGTCGATTTTTTTTGTTCTTTTTAGAACTGATCTGGTACCAAAGGTGTTCGTTCTTAGGCGCAGGGCGTCAAGGTACCTGGAAGATCGCAGTAGAGATGGTTGCTGCAGCCAACAGTTTCCAACTAGATCGTCGCGGAAATATCTTACACCGTGGCCTTGTGATTTTAACTGCTCCCATTCGGCCGAGAATTGCGCTTTCATGCGTTTTTTGGCGCCGTCGATGTCGCTGAGGGACGCTGGCCAATTGATTCTTATAGAATTGGCTAGTTTTTTTAGGTAGTCGTTGTATTGTACAGTATTTGTTATGTTTCTTAGTATAAAATCGTTTGATTGTTGCATTTGTAGACCGCTTTTAATAATTCCTAGGGTAATAATGTTTTCTATTTTCGGTATGCCTAAACCTCCGTCTCTTTTTTTTGCGTAGATAAACCCCGTAGCTGTACTTACAAGGGAACATTCCCAACCCGGAAATTCTGATCTTAATGAAACTTTGTGGGTAAGTAGAGTTCATCGAGTTGTTTAAGGAACAATTTTTTTTTTCGGCGGAAATTCACTTTAAAGGGGTGAAATCACCCCTCAAAGTTTTGCGAATTTTTGGTTTTTGTGATATAACTATGTAACTGTGAGAGATAGAAAAAAATTTTAAATGTAAAACTTGCATGATATTTCAAGATCTATCAGACTGCGGAAAAAAAAAATTTTTATGTTTACAATTTAAAAAAATATATATATATTATATATGAAAATACATATGTATATGTGATTTATTTAGATGCATACTCTTATTACATCGTCTAGTTTACGAAACACTTAAAAAAACATTTACAAAAAATTTAATTTTTAAAATAAATGTAATTGCTATATGGCGCGTGGGGTCCATGACGTTTGGCCGCCGCCGTTTAGCCGCCGCTGTTTGGCCGCCGGGACGGTTGGCCGCCGAGACGGTTGGCCGCCGAGACGGTTAGCCGCCGGGACGGTTAGCCGCCGGGACAGTTGGCCGCCGAGACGGTTGGCCGCCAAAACATTTCGCCGCCGGAACGTTTCACCGTGATGTCGGTTTGCTTTTCAATAATTTCGTAGGTATAAAAGAATAATTTTCTCCGGCTATTTCGCATTGATATATATATATATATATATATATATATTTTTTTTTTCTTTTTCTTTCTGAAACATACCAATAATGAAATAACGTTTAATTTCAAACGTTATAATTTTCGTTAGAATTCCTTTTTCATTTTTTTTTTCTGTAAAACATTTCTTATTTATATACACTTTACGCTCGAAACCTAGACCCACCCCCACCCGGACCACATTTATTTTACATTCGTTTTCTGTAAAACAATTCTTATTTTAGTACACCTTTTGCTCGCGACCTAGACCAACCCCCACCCGATTTACCTTTAGTTTTCACGCGTCCTAGAACTAAATGTTCCTGGCATGTAACACTTTAAAAAACGTGATTACTAAATACGACAGAGAGCGATGATGTTTATTTTGTTTATTTTTATGTATTTTAACAATAGTAAGGTAGAGAAATAGAATAAAAAACATGAAACGAATCATTTTTTATATTTTTTGACACTTTTTGTATTTGAACATTGCAAAATCGTTTTGTCTTTTTTTTTTACAATTTTCTAGGAATATTAAGTATTTTTTTTGTATATTAATTTTTTTAATCTTTTCTATTTGTATGTTTTAAGATGATTATTGTAATAGAATAAAATTTAAAATAAAACAAAGAAAACCAGAGGAAAATAAATAATAATCAATAAAAAAATGTAATTAATTTATCCAGCAATTGTGGGCAATACCACGCAGGTATTCACCTACAGATCTACCATCAGGATTATCTCGAAATGCCAAAATTATTTTTAAAATATTCTCATCTGTTCTAATATACTTCTTTTTTTTTTTGGTGGCTGATCACCACGAATAAACTCTTCAAACTTCTTATCTCTTCCAGCTTGAATTTTTTTAATTCCGCTAATGAATCCCCAGATTGTAGGATGGTCTACTCCAAATTCTGTTTGCATTCTACGATGTGCGGCTTCAACATAGTTATTCGTACGCGCTTCTCCATTTATAGTTCGCTCGTAAACATTCCACATATTTAATGCAAACATAGGCAACCGTCTGTCACGTTTTCGTTGTGGCCTGCCTATATAATAATCCTCGAGCCAATTTAATATTGGCTCCAACTCTTCTGGAAATTCATTTACACAAAATTCAAATGCTTCTTCAATTTTGTCTGGCGGAACAAATGCAATTGCTGCGATCATCTTGACTTGCAATGCAAATGTCGAATCATTATTGTAGCGGGATGTTAGACCCTCTTGCGCTATTTTTTTTTTTAAATTTTGTACAAAATGAAAATAACACCCGTTTTTTTGTGCATCTGGGAAGACTGTCCTAGCAGCATTTATTTCTGCTCTCTCAAAATCAACAGAAATTGATTCTGGATTAAAATCTGGCCACATTTGTTTAATTTCTGCAAATACTCGATTGTACGTTGATTCTTGTTTATTTGGTAGCAGTGCATAAATAACTGGAAATATAAACTTTTCTCTTTCCACCATGACGACAAATACTTGATGGAACAAGTTAGGGGCAATTTTAAATGAACCATCAACATAAATTCTTTTCATATTCTTTGCCCAATTTTCATGAGAATGTCTGCCAAATATAAGTATTCTATTTTCGTCTAACGAATCGAAGAGTAAAAATTGTTCAGTTTTCCCTTGGCTGTATTCATACACACTATAAGCGTCTGGAATAATGAGAGAAGCTAAATCTTGTGGCTGAGGTGGTGGTGCTTGTATCATATTTCTTTTCCTCTGAATCATTTTTGTCAGCGCGTCATTGTTGGGTAACTTACCGCGTACAGCAATACTCATATGTTCGTAGTGCTTATTTAAAATTACGATTGGAGTTTCTTGTGTCTCCACCGCATGACGTTTGACGCTAGTACGAATTACGCTAGCTTCAACATTGGCAGCATCGCTACCATGATTATGTAAATTAATTTTTTTTATTATTGCATCAGTGTCAGCATTAGTGTGAATCCTTGCTTTGCAATGATCTGAATGTCTATTTACACATCTCCAATATTTTAATACTTTGTCTGAGCTATATTTATCAAACCAGTATTGGAAGCCATCATGACAAAATACTTCTTTATCACGTTTTGATCGGTGTGTCATATTGATAAAATAATTTTATCAAAAAGTTGTATACAACTAAGGAGATAGGTAAAGAGATATATTAAAGCGCTAGAAGAAACAATGAAAGATAAGAATGTTGCTTTAACTAGATGCAAGCGCAGAGAGTGTAGCGAGAGTTTGGTAACGCAGTTATATGCTGCAGCGTAACGATTCGGCAGTAGACCGTCTTACCGCATAAGAAACAAAAATGCTACGAATGCCAACGCTGAACAAGTGAAGACGTCGATGTCTTAAGCGGGCCGTTTGGTGGGGGTAGCTCGCGACGCCGAAGATCGGCATAAAGAGGAGAACCGATTACAGTGAGAGCGACCATGCTAATAGAGTGAGAAAAATTAATAATAATAAATAATTAATAAACGATGTGAAGAATATATTCACGGTGATCTGCTACCATGAAACAGACAAAAGGATAAGGGAATAATTCTAAGGATTTCATTATTGATATGTTTCGAAAAAAAAAAAATTATATATATATATATATATATATATATCAATGTTAAATAACCGGAGAAAATGATTGTTTTATAACTACAAAAATTATTAAAAAGCGAACCGACACCGCGGTGAAACGTTCCGGCGGCGAAATGTTTTGGCGGCCAACTGTCCCGGCGGCCAACCGTCCCGGCGGCCAAACGGCGGCGGCCAGTCGTCCCGCTTCGTGGCGCGTGTGTATACATTGTAACGTTACAAGCAAAACACACAATTAAATTAATAAAAGTAGAGTAAAATCAAGTAGAAATCGAAACCTCAGAAGCATCTAGAACTTGAGAGAACCGAAAATTTCATAAAATTCCGCGGAGACAAAGAAAACAACCGAAAACTAAAAATAGACAGGAAAAGGACAAAGGGACGCACACGAGTGAAATTAGATCGCGAAACGATAGGCGAGCTGAGGAAAGGGGATAATCGCGGAAGATAGGAATTCACATAAAAACTAGTGACGAAACAGTTCGAAAGATGGGTAAGTTCAAGGCCAACACCGAGGCCAAGCGCGGTCAGCAACGCGCGCCGATAGAAGAGTAGCGGGGACCCAATTAAAGGGACCGAAATTAGAGCACGAGGGTGGGGAAAAAGCATATAAAAGACAGGTAGCGGAAGGATCAAGATCGAGAGTTTCTCACGTTTTTCAAAAGTTATAAATTCGAGTCGGGAGTGATTATTTCAGAGGCAGACAGAAGCGCGAGGAAAGAAATCGGCGTTCGAGTTCGGAGAAGAGGTGTTTTCCGGAGTTTTTTCTACCACACGAGTGAGTCAGCACGGCGCACGGCAGCCGAGACCAACGTGTGAGTAAGAGAGAGAGAGTATCCAGGCAAAGATACATCATATCGGTAAGAGAAAGACACAGAACGTTACATCGGCTTCCCGAGATAAGTGTTTACATTTCTTTGCGATACCCGACTTTCAAATAGGCTAAGCATTAGAATAAGGGTATGCGTGAGCGTGTGGATGAGAGCGAGCGCGTATAAGTGTGCGTGAGAGAAGCAAGTGAAAAACAAGAGCGATCAGCTGGGCGAGTGCGTTGCCCTCGCATGAGTCGGCGATATATTTCGAAGATTTAATAAAGAAAATTAAAGAGATTTCGCGCACGGATTATTTAACATTTTCCCCTATATTCCCACTGCCAGTCCTGAAAAGGAAAGAACTCGACGAGGAGGTAACCGGAAGCCGAGGTGGTAAGAGGCTGAACGTTATATTTGGCGCCCAACGTGGGGCTGGCAGTTGAGGAAAAGGGAGAAAAATAAAGAAAAAGCAAAGAGCCGCACATAAGAGCATGGCGGATAAAGGAACAGAAAACACAGTGGCCGATACGGGAGTGAGCAGCATGGAAACAAGCGGAGAGCAGTGAGTGCGAGAAGAAGCGTAACACTCGCGGAGGAGCTCGCACAAGCGGGCGCAGAAGAGATGGTGAGACAACCACCCACACGTCACGAGGAAATAATTATCGAAGAGACTGCGGAGGAAGGAGACGCCGGGAATCCGGGTTCGCCAGCAGTTTCCCTGGCCGAGGTCCTCGACGCCGTTAAAAACCTGGGATACCAGTGCGAGAGGATCAACCTGAAAATTGACAGGAAGGTAAAGGAGCTCGAGAAGAAAATCGAGCATAGATTCGACGAGTGGTCAGATGCAATGGCGAGAAACATCTCGCAAACTCTGGAGGGACACACCGAGACGACACGCATCGTCATCGGCCCGATAAAGCGAGCCATGGAAGAACTAAGCCAACGAATGCAAGAAAACGAGAACATCGTCGACGAACTCGCCCGGAGTTTCCGCGAAACGAGAAACACGGTGGAGGATTTCCGTAGAGAAGTAGAAGGAGTACGACGAAGTATCGAGGAAATTAGGCAGCTGCGAGAAACACTGCCCCTAGGACCAACGCCCACACTCCCAAACCAGCAGACACATATAAGGGAGCTGGCAATGCGGAGAGCACCACCGACGTTCGACGGAGCGGGGAGGGAACGACCGCTCAAGTTCTTACGAGAACTCGAGCACTACTGCCAAGCCACAAGAATTCGCGATAGCGATTTCAAGTTCGTGGTAGAGCAGAGCCTCACCCGAACCGCGAGGGACTGGTGGAACGTGATCGAAAATCGCGTAAGCACCTTCGAAGAATTTGCACGCAAATTCACGGAGCGGTTCTGGAGCAAGGAGCAGCAGGTTCGAATAAGAAGGAACCTCAACAATGGCTATTACGAGGAAAGGGCGAACACCACGAGAGTGGAGTACGCGTCGAGGCTATGTGCGAGCGCCTACGACCTCTCCCCAAGATTGGGAGAAGACGAGATCGTGGAGGCACTCGCGGCACATTTCACGACGGAGGTCAGGGATGAAATCATCCTCAAAGGAGCGACTACCGTGGAAGACTTGATCCGCATCCTCGAACGCCACGACTTAAAACGGCCGGTAAATGCACGCCGAGGACCACCGGCACAAGCGGCTGCACGGCAATACCGAGCGACCCCGCCGCCCAGGACACCACCGGCGACGATGAATCACTCCACGCCGTACCCGAACAGAGGCGCACAATACAATACGAGCGCAAGGAGAGAAGGTGAGAATACATGGACGAGGCAATCTCATGTAGATGCAGTAGCGATAGAAGAAGCGCCGGCCAGAAGCACGAGCGAGGCAGAGGCTACACCCACTACGGCATGGGGAAACGCCAGCGTGTCGCACCGCGTGTAAAACCCGCACACACACGCGAGAATGCGACACAAAGAAATTACGAAGTGAAGAAAAGCGAAACAACAAAGAAAAACAGTGTGCGGAAAAGAAATGAGGAGCCACGGGTAAGCGTAGTCATGCGGGAAGAGAAGACCGAACCGCAGACGCATCGGGAAATAAACACTCAGGGGCAATGCCCGATCATAACAATAAAGATTGAAGGCAGGGAAATACAAGCCCTCATCGATACGGGAAGCGAGGTAACATGTATTTCGGAAGCAAAATACGAAGAAAATAAAGGAAAGTGGGGAAAGTGCCCGATGCTGCCGACGAAAACGATGCGAGTAGTGGGAGCGACAGGCAGAAAATCGGCCGTAATAAGGAAACAACTCATGGCAAAGACGAAATTGGGAAGGATGGAGACGGAAATAGCATTCTTAGTAGTGCCGAACTTGGTACGACCATGCATCCTGGGAATGGATAGTTTAATACTGCTCAAATGCCAAATAGAGATGGGAAAAGGTGTGGTGAGGTTTAAGGAGGGAGAAAGAGAAGAGGAGGTACGGGTGGAAAGCGTCGAGGTGTCGAGAGGTGAGAAAAGGATAGAGGTGATTGAAGAGTCCGGGGGACGGAGGAGGAAGAGGAGGAAGTGGAGGAAAAGGCGAGAGAAGCGGAAATAGCAAGGAAGGTGGAAGAGTGTGAAGGGCTCACTAAAGAGGAGAGAAGGGCGTTCCGAGATCTATTATGGCAGTATCGAGAAGTGTTCAGCGACAAACCTGGGAGGATGTGGGTGTATGCACATAAGTTGGAAGTAAGTGATGAGACGGCGTACATACACCGATCGTACCCGATTCCAATGGCATATCGGGAGAGAGTAACTACGGAGATAGAGAAAATGATGGAACAAGGGATAATACAAAGGTCGAACAGCCCATACATTAACCCGCTGGTGACGGTGATAAAAAAGGACGGCAGTATAAGGTTGTGCCTAGATGCGCGACAACTCAATAAAATATTGCTACCGGACCACGAGTGTCCAGTACCTTTAGAAACGCTGTTCCAACAATGTGGGAAGGCGAAGGTCATGTCCAGCCTCGACATGGTCAGCAGCTTCTGGCAAGTCCCGCTGACACCAGAATCGAGGAAATACACAGCATTTTTACACAACGGACAATGCTATGAGTTTCGAGTAACCCCATTTGGGTTGAAAACAAGCAGCGCAAGCCTAATAAGGGGATTGGCACACGCTCTGAAAGGTCTGGGAGATCGGGTACTCAATTTCGTAGACGACCTGTTATGCGTGTCCGAAAACACACAGGAACACATGGAAAATCTCCGAAAGTTATTCGAAAGATTACGGGAAATGAATGTGACATTAAATCTAAAAAAGTCGAAGTTCTTCCGAAAAGAAGTAGATTTTCTGGGACACGTGCTGACCACAGAAGGAATACGCCCACAAGTCGAGAAAACGGAGGCGATACGGAACTACCCAATGCCGAAAAATATCAAGCAACTCCGTGGATTCCTGGGACTCATAAACTTCTATACTAAATTCACGAGCAAGCACGCGCAGGAAGCCACGCCACTTTTAGAGATGCTCAAGAAAGGTCAAAAATGGGAGTGGACGGAGGAAAGAAAAAAGGCGTTTGAGAAAGTGAAAACTCTTTTTCTGGAAACCGTGGTCTTAAGACACCCCGATCCGAAAAAACCGTTCTATTTGCACACCGATGCAAGTGAATTCGCGCTGGGAGCCGAGCTCGCGCAAAAAGACGATGAAGGACGAATGGGAGTCGTAGCCTTCGCTAGTCGGACGCTGAAGGGAGCAGAAAGAAGGTATTTCACCACGGAAAAGGAACTCCTAGCAATCGTATGGGCGCTACAAAAGTTCCGATCATACCTCCTCGGTACAAAAGTAATTATAAGAACGGACCATAAAGGGTTAACGTTCCTCAAGACGTGCAGATTTACGAGCGCGCGACTAATGCGATGGGCGATCGGTATCCAGGAATATGACATGGAAATCGAGCACTGCCCAGGAAGGGAAAATAAAGTAGCGGACGCACTGAGTCGGATCCCACGGGGAGAAGGGGAGACGAGAGATGGAGAAATAATAATAGCGAGCATCCTGGCCGAGAAACCGTCAACGACATTGACCGAATACCTAGAGGACATGGCGAATAAACAGAAAGAAGACGAGTATCTAAAAGATATACGAACTGCCGTAGAAAAACTCCCGAACGAGTAAAACGAAAGATACAGCCTCTTTCAAAATCTACTATATAAGCAGTGCGGAAAGAACGTATGGAAGCTCATGATTCCGAAGGAATTGGAGGAAACCCTCATAGAAGATTGTCACAAGGTGTACGGACATGTAGGGACATATAAGTGTTACAAAATCACCTCTGAGGACCTTTACATACCAAAGCTACAAAAGAAAATCTCGAAAATAATTAAGACATGCGACACCTGCCAGAGGAGCAAGGTAGCAAACCAGGAGAGCTATGCAGCAATGCAGAATATCGTGATGGAAGGACCACACGAGCTGCTCTCGATAGATTTTTACGGTCCACTACCGACCACCAAGGGAGGTTACAAGCACATACTTGTAACGATCGACGCATTTAGTAAATATGTTGCGTTATATCCACTGAGGAAAGCGGACGCAGCAGCGACGATTAGAAGCATTTTTGGACACTATGTTCCGAACCATGGACGGCCGAAACGGATTCAGTTCGATCACGGAACACAGTTTACATCCAAGAAATGGCTGGAAAAATTAAAAAAGGAGGACATCCAACCGGTGTTCTCATCGATAAGACATCCACAAGGTAACATCGTGGAGCGAGTAAACCGCGAGTTAGGACGATTCTTTCGGACGTTCTTAGGTGATAAACATGCGCAATGGATAGACTGGATACCGATAGTACAGAACTGCATAAATGAAGTGCATCATGAGACTACCGAACTGACTCCGATGGAGTTACATAAGGGAGAAAAGCCGCAAAGAGCGTGGACAACATGGATTCCGGCGCATGAGAAAAATAAAAACACGGCATGGGAAGAAAAATTAATAATGGCCAAAGAACGGATTCGAACGAAAGGAAAGAAAAGAGCGGACAAATTTAATCAAACACATAAACTCGCAGATTTCAAGGTGGGAGACTGGGTCCTTGTAAAGGCGTGCAACGTCTCCGACCCGATAAACAAAAAGATCGCGAAATTTCTAGCGCTGTACGAAGGGCCGTACGTGTTAGAAAGTCAAATCGGAGCGGCAACGTTCATCATAAGAGATCCTAGGACGGGGAAGGAGCGGGTACGATTCCACACAAACAACATGAAGGTCTACCATAGGAAAGAACAACGAAAGAAATCGGAAGATGAGCGCGAGATGAGAGGAATAGAGACAGACAACACGCGTAACGAGAAAGACAAGGAGAAGGCGAGCGAGAAACAACCAAAAGACAACAAAACGCGAGGAGGTATGACTTCTAATGGGGATCACAAAGTCATAAAGAAACATAAAGAAGGGGGAATCGAAGCCGAAAACGAGCCAGTGCGGTATTACCTACGAGCGAGAAAAGAAGCAGCGACATGAATATAATCAAGTTCCTCGAGCAAAGAGAGCGATACGGGACCGCAAAAGGGCCATGGGTACCCTTTAAGATCGGCATTCGACCGCACAGCATCCCGCTCATACACGATCGAAGACAGCTACAAGACATCCAAAACGCCAGAGCGGTCCGAATAATATCACCGAGGGAGATAGTAGTACGACGGGCGGAGGACGAGGCGAAATACCGAAGGATGCAAGGGTGGCTCCAGAAGCATATGCAGGGACCCGGAAGCCGGACACCGATGCCGGACGCCGTCAGGAAGGTGGGGACACCCTGCATCATCCGTTATCACCGAAGATACGAGAGAGGGCAAATTAGGTGCCAAAATGAGGAGAACTGTTGCATCTTCATAGTGGATGCATGCCAAGTAGTGCGACGGCAACATCAGGATATTTTTTTTATACCACAAGAGTGGACAACCATACCGGCCATGGCGATCCTCATCGCACTACGGACGGTGAGACCAAGCAACGGAAGCACGTGGGAGCGGCATGAAATTGAGTTCCTCGAGATGGAGGTCGCGGGAAGGGTGCTAATTCTAAACATGCGGCCAAAGGACGGGGAGACGGACCACCAGATCCCGATCCCGGCGGAGGTGGGATACCGGAGGGGTGAGACGAGATACAACCTCGGGAGTATCTTCCGATATTACCTCGACAGGTGCAGGGAGGACGCGGAGCATATAGGCGTGATATAAAAAAAAAAAAAAAAAAAAAAAAAAAAAAAAGCAAAGAGGATCTAGAAAATAAACAAAAAATTTTTATACTGTAAGTAAAATTTAGGTTATTTTGGGGGGACGATGTAACGTTACAAGCAAAACACACAATTAAATTAATAAAAGTAGAGTAAAATCAAGTAGAAATCGAAACCTCAGAAGCATCTAGAACTTGAGAGAACCGAAAATTTCATAAAATTCCGCGGAGACAAAGAAAACAACCGAAATCTAAAAATAGACAGGAAAAGGACAAAGGGACGCACACGAGTGAAATTAGATCGCGAAACGATAGGCGAGCTGAGGAAAGGGGATAATCGCGGAAGATAGGAATTCACATAAAAACTAGTGACGAAACAGTTCGAAAGATGGGTAAGTTCAAGGCCAACACCGAGGCCAAGCGCGGTCAGCAACGCGCGCCGATAGAAGAGTAGCGGGGACCCAATTAAAGGGACCGAAATTAGAGCACGAGGGTGGGGAAAAAGCATATAAAAGACAGGTAGCGGAAGGATCAAGATCGAGAGTTTCTCACGTTTTTCAAAAGTTATAAATTCGAGTCGGGAGTGATTATTTCAGAGGCAGACAGAAGCGCGAGGAAAGAAATCGGCGTTCGAGTTCGGAGAAGAGGTGTTTTCCGGAGTTTTTTCTACCACACGAGTGAGTCAGCACGGCGCACGGCAGCCGAGACCAACGTGTGAGTAAGAGAGAGAGAGTAGCCAGGCAAAGATACATCATATCGGTAAGAGAAAGACACAGAACGTTACATCGGCTTCCCGAGATAAGTGTTTACATTTCTTTGCGATACCCGACTTTCAAATAGGCTAAGCATTAGAATAAGGGTATGCGTGAGCGTGTGGATGAGAGTGAGCGCGTATAAGTGTGCGTGAGAGAAGCAAGTGAAAAACAAGAGCGATCAGCTGGGCGAGTGCGTTGCCCTCGCATGAGTCGGCGATATATTTCGAAGATTTAATAAAGAAAATTAAAGAGATTTCGCGCACGGATTATTTAACATTTTCCCCTATATTCCCACTGCCAGTCCTGAAAAGGAAAGAACTCGACGAGGAGGTAACCGGAAGCCGAGGTGGTAAGAGGCTGAACGTTATAACATATATATGTGTTTACGCGATTATTTATATACAATTTGTATTTGCGTATAGATAAACTCTTATTACGTCATACACTTTACAAATTTATGAAGCAATATTTTTACATCGTGCAAATATTCTTATTTTTGTTAATATTCGCCACCAGCGTACTATTCGTCTGTATATGTTTTTGCTTCTTTTCGATACATTGGGTTAATCGTCGATAATTTAAAAAACACTTGTTTGTCAGGCGTTACAATATTTTATGAAATATATCTAATACATACAACAATTCGAATTAGCATATACGAATGCACGACCTTCACATTCGCGTATCGTCTTCATATCATTGTATCCGCTTATAAGTACACATTTCCACGTAAATTGCGAGTTAATTCCGATAAAAATTTATTTACTCTTTTTAAGTACTTATGTTCTCGGAACTCTCTGAATGATAATGGTATTCTACAAAAAAGTGTTTAAAGCATAAAAACTGACCACACCGTGAACATCGAATTATTGCTGGACCTCCACATATAAAGCACCGGGTACATGACGCGGAGTCTTGAAAAGAAAAAGCGTAATCTATTGGGTGTTCAAAATCATTTGGTCTATGTTCCCTATATCCACTTTTGTACCACGCGTATGCGAACATGTTTGTGTATTTCGGTGCTGATAATTGATTATGGACCAATGATTGCAATTTTATGATACTATTTCGTGAATAAAGATTAATATCGGAATCTAAAAGAATTACAAGATCCGAAAATCTTCTAACAAATTGTTTCCATATGCGGAAGCCATATACGTCTAATGGTTGTATAATACCTGTGGTCTTCTTCGGAATACTAAATATTTGTATGTCTTTGTCAGATGGTACATTTTGTTTCAAAAAAACTGGACAGTGACCGGTCCACGAATCTAACAATAAAATACTCCGAGATCCAGTATGTGGTAAGTATACATTAACGAACCAATTATTAAATAGATCCGCTGTCAATTTTCCGGATGATGATGCTGCAAGATACACATTTGCTGGTCGAAATAGCGATTGTTGTACTTGTGGTCCGAAATTACCACCAGCTTCTTTTAATACAATAAATAAGGGAGACATAAGCCTTCCAGTTGCAGATACCATAGGCAGAATAGTGTAGCTGTGAGTTGTTCCAAATACAGATTGGACAACGCTTTCTACTGTTTTTGAACCTTTTAAGGCTAACGTACGTCCAGAATGCAGTTCGATGTTGAAACCACTCTCATCCGCGTTGAACACGTTCTGCAATCCATAATCTGATATATGAGGCTTAATTTCATTTACGAAAGTGTTGGCAATTTCTTCCAAATCTGCGGTTTGTGTACGATACGATCGGCTAATGAATTTATTTATTTTCCGAGATACAATACCATGCACAGTTTTGAAATTTAATAACCATTTTGCGGATGCTTTAAAGTCTTCTAATTGCGTTTCTTCCTTTGCTTCCAGCGCCCACCGCCGTATATCCATATCATGAATGATAGCATTGGTACTTGCACTTTCAGAGAATTTATTAAATACGTACTGTGCTATACGTTTTAACTTTTCTCTTCGAGTGCCTCCTTTAGCAATAGACTGCTCCCATCTATGCAACTGTTGTACGGATTTTACTTTTTTGAATTTTTGTCTCACCGTTTCCAAAGATAATCGTTTCCTTTTTCCACTATTCCAATAGTTGACGGCTCTTTCCTTGTATTCTAGATCCACAATCCCTCCCTCTTCTGGAGTACAAGGTTCTTCTTCAATTTGTATCGACTCTGAAAGTTCTTCCAAGTCTATGTCTTCATCAGAGACAAATTCCTCCGGATGCGCTCCAAACGGCTCGAAAAATTCTAATGTTGTGTCGGTCTCCATATCAAAAGATGTAGCTTCTGTACTTGCCAAAATGATGTTCTTCAACATATCATGGAGTTCTATTTCACGGTGATTTAATCTACTTTGTTCTGTATTAGCAACGTTAAAGGTTACCATTAGCAAATGAATAACATTAACCGGATTTATTACAACCATTTTGTAGCAGTTAAAACCTTTTATTCACAGTAAAAAGTACGTATAAAGAGAGCTCCGACAATATGTGCTCTTTATAAAGCAACTTTATCTCGTTTTCAATGGATAGTTCAACGCAAAAACATGACCCATGAACCTGTATTATTAACTCTTTCAACAACACAATACCTCTTTGCACAACGCAAAAGATAATACCGTTGCATATAATTCGATGTTCATGGAGTAATCAGTTGTTATGTTTTAAAGACTTTTTTGTAAATTATCATTATTATTTAGAGAGTTCCGTGAACATAACTACTTAAAAATAGTGTTATCTTCGCAGATACAGTATCTCTTTGATACGTTCATCAAATTCGTTCAATAATACCAGGTAATATATTGCCTAAATAAATTCTTATCGGAATTAACTCGCAATTTATGTGGAAATGTGTACTTATAAGCGGATACAATGATATGAAGACGATACGCGAATGTGAAGGTCGTGCATTCGTATATGCTAATTCGAATTGTTGTATGTATTAGATATATTTCATAAAATATTGTAACGCCTGACAAACAAGTGTTTTTTAAATTATCGACGATTAACCCAATGTATCGAAAAGAAGCAAAAACATATACAGACGAATAGTACGCTGGTGGCGAATATTAACAAAAATAAGAATATTTGCACGATGTAAAAATATTGCTTCATAAATTTGTAAAGTGTATGACGTAATAAGAGTTTATCTATACGCAAATACAAATTGTATATAAATAATCGCGTAAACACATATACAGGGTGATCTTTTTTAATCGCCCCAGGCGAATATCTCCAAAACGCAAACAGATACGAAATAAATTTTTATACAAAAGTTGAAGGGTTTCGAGAGGGAAAGATAGTTGTGCTGTGTGCTGAATTTTGGGCCTTACCGTTTCTGAGATATCGAGGGTAACTTTCGATCTAGAATAGGGAAGACGTATTCCGAGTATGACCATCTGATAGCTTAATTTTAAACTAGTTGAACCAAAAAAAAAAAAAAAATATTCATTACCTAATTAAAAAGTTATTCAGCGAAATTCGAATAATTTAACGTCTATCGTACCTCGTCATTGCTGAAGAGTTTTGTTGCCAATTTAAGATGATGAAGATCGAGATTACGAAAAGTGGAGATACATTCAAGATCCAAACGCAAATAATCAATTATTTTTCTTTTTTCCAATTTTTTTGCAGGCTTTTTAGTTTTCTTAATTTTTTTTTTATAATTGCTTTAGAATAATGGTAAAGTGACTATTTTCACATATGTACATAGCTCAGTTCTTGACAAATGTAAATAATTTATGCCGTTCACATTATCATAAAAACTTTTTAATTAGGTAATGAATTTTTTTTTTTTTTTTTTTGGTTCAACTAGTTTAAAATTAAGCTATCAGATGATCATACTCGGAATACGTCTTCCCTATTCTAGATCGAAAGTTACCCTCGATATCTCAGAAACGGTAAGGCCCAAAATTCAGCACACAGCACAACTATCTTTCCCCCTCGAAACCCTTCAACTTTTGTATAAAAATTTATTTCGTATCTGTTTGCGTTTTGGAGATATTCGCCTGGGGCGATTAAAAAAGACCACCCTGTATATGTATACACACGCGCCATATAGCAATTACATTTATTTTAAAAATTAAATTTTTTGTTAATGTTTTTTTAAGTGTTTCGTAAACTAGACGATGTAATAAGAGTATGCATCTAAATAAATCACATATACATATGTATTTTCATATATAATATATATATATTTTTTTAAATTGTAAACATAAAAATTCTTTTTTCCGCAGTCTGATAGATCTTGAAATATCATGCAAGTTTTACATTTAAAATTTTTTTCTATCTCTCACAGTTACATAGTTATATCACAAAAACCAAAAATTCGCAAAACTTTGAGGGGTGATTTCACCCCTTTAAAGTAAATTTCCGCCGAAAAAAAAAATTGTTCCTTAAACAACTCGATGAACTCTACTTACCCACAAAGTTTCATTAAAATCAGAATTTCCGGGTTGGGAATGTTCCCTTGTTAGTGGTAAGTTTAATATTTTTTTTACTTGTTGCCTTATTTCTAGATCTATAAGTTTTAAAACCGAGTTGCTTGGCGCGCACATTAGCATGTCATAAAGTAACCGCGGTATAATAAACTGCGTTATTAGACTAATTTTTTGGTGGGGTTTTAATTTTAAATCGGATACTTTTTAGGCACGACCGCAGGGAGTTCCTTATGCTCTCGATCGAGCAAAAAGTGTAACGGACGATTATCTCCGAAACTATTCGAGATATCCAAAAATCCTTTTGGATCTTTACGTTTCATAACAAGATCTAAATGTATGTATGTGTGTGTGTGTGTGTGTGTGTATGTGTGTATCCACTCTAGCGTCTAAACGGCTGAACGGATCGAAGTAAAATTTACACGGAAAATCCAGTTACACCCGACGAGGATCCACTAACAATTTCGATTCGATCCGATTTCCGGTTTCAAAATGGCGGGCATTTTAAAAATTAAAAAATTCCTAAAAAATCTGTTATAAGAGCAAAACAATTAAAACTTTGCACAAATATGTAAACTAGTGACAACTAATAACATGAATTTTCTTTTAATTTTTCATAGAAACAATACAAAATGGCGGACAAATCAATATTTGTATCCATTCTAGCGCCTAAACAGCTGAACGAATAAAGCTGAAATTTATACGAAAAATCTAATTACACTCAACGTATATCCTCTAACAATTTCGATTCGATCCGACTTCCGGTTTCAAAATGGCGGGCATTTTAAAAATAAAAAATTCATAAAAAATTTGTTATAAGAACAAAACAATTAAAACTTTGCACAAATATGTAAAATAGTGACAACTAAAAAGGGACAGGCGAGCGCAGCGAGCCGACTTCCTATTCGAATATTTAGACATAGACTTCCTATGCGAATCATTACCGCGGGCGTGCCTAATACGAAACAGCAAGGCTGTTTCGTTCGGGGGGCCCCAGCCGCCCTATAGCTGGTTTAAAAATGTTTGCTATTTCCATTGCTGGGGTACCTATTTTAGTTCCTTTCCACGGGTTCATTCTGGCTCCTAGGTATGTAAACGTTTCGTCTGGCCCTATATTTTTAATTTTTTGACCGCTTATTATAATTTCCGGATCTTTTATATACCAGCTTTTGCTTTTGGAGACGATTTGGAATACGGAGCATTTTGGTATGGACAGAGCCATTCCGATCTGAACAAGTACATCATTTAAATATTTCATGATACGCTCAGCTTCTTGAGCGTCTTTGCTCAGTATGACCATATCATCTGCAAAGGCTAGAATCGCGACCTTGTCGTTCCCTATGGCTACGCCCTCGGAGGATTTATTGATCTCTTCGATGAGTGGCTCTATACTCACATTGAATAGGAGCGGTGACAGAGGGTCGCCCTGCTTCACTCCTCTTTTAAGTTTGATTTTAATGTTCTCTTCGTTTCTGGTTTTAATTATAGTTTCGCAATCCTGGTACATACCTTTTATTAGATTGATTGTGCGTTTCGAGACTCCTTTATTTTTCAGGCCTTCTTCAATGATGCTTCGTGGTAAGGTATCAAAAGCTTTAGCTATATCTACTATTGTTACCACGCCTCCCGAGACCTCTTTCATCTGTGTCAATGCCTGTTGTAGTATGGCGACGTTTCCTTTGCATCCGTTTTCGGAGGTGAAGCCTTTTTGCCTTGGGGATTGAGATATAATATTGCGTAGGCGCCGGTCCATTATGCCTGAGAATATTCTGCTCAACATGGGTCCTATGGTGATGGGTCTCCAGTTTTTCGCACTTGATAGGTCCTGCCCTTGTTTGGGGATTAATGTTGTTTCATTAATTTGCCATGACTTCGGGAAGTAGTTCGCTAGCAGCAGGATGTTGAATAAGCATGCCAGTAAGGAATCTGTCCCGGGTTTCAGTAAGTTAGTTTTTTTTATCTGATCAGGGCCGGACGCTGAGTTCCTTTTAATTTTTTGTATCCTGTTTTTAACTTCTATGCTGGTAATTGGTTTTAATGTAGGGTCTGGCTGGGATAGCGTTTGGGATAGCGTTTCTATATTGTGTGATATTTTAGCATGCGGGCCCTCTACACCCCAGAGTTCTTCATATAGTGTTTTTATTTCTTCATTGTTCGGGTGTATTGTTTTTTTACTGATTTTATCTGTTTCACCGGTCATTACCATATCCGCTAGTGTTTTCGGCGAATTTTTGAAGAGGTCTTGGCAGCGGGCATACTCTGTTTGATGCCTTTTATTTCGATTGTTATTCTCTTTTTTGTTTTTATTATTGTTGCTTTTAGCCTTATTCCTATTACTCTTTTGTTTCTTATTTCTATGCATGCCACGCTCCTCGTTTTTATCTTCTTCCTCCTTCTCTTCCCCCTTTAGGGTCTTATTTATTTTGTTTTTAACTAGGTCATCTATAGCTTCACATATTTCTCTACTCAAATTAGCCGATTCCTGTATGTCATACCATATTTTTTCTAGCAGTTCTTTTAATGTGGCGTATTTTTCTAACTTATTTAAATTTTGCTTGAAAGTCTCGTTAAATGCGTCTATAGTTTCAGGGCTCAGGGTTATGTCACTTCCGGTTTCAAGCTCCACAGCTTCATTCTCATGCGCGTTGCTCTCCTCCGTAGGTTCTTGTGCTATGTGTGTTTCCACTTCCGGCAATTGAGGATCTTGGGTTGGCCCTAGATTCCTTCTTTTATCACTTATTTGTTTATTTGTCTTACTTGTTAGGAATTTTCCTATTTCTTTGTTCGGAAACTTATGGCCTTTAAATCTGATGTCTAGCTCGCGCAGCAGTTTCACTTCGTCTTCCGTCCAAACTGTTGGTCGCCTGCCTTTCTGTAGCTGGGGTTTTTCCGCTTGCTCCATTCGCTTAGTGTTCCTCAGTTCTGGATGTTTGTGTCTTTCGTGCATCGATCTGCCTATTGTGGAGTTGAAAGATGCAGGGCATAGCGAGCATTGAAACTCTTTAGCTTGTTGCACGATGCCTTTACACTTTGGGAAGTGACATTGCCAGCTGTGGAGCTTTAGCCACACACGATCGCACTTACCGCATTTCCAATCGTACGCGAGCTGAGGATGCTTCTTTGTGAGGTGCTTGTCTACCTCATTGATATTCAGGAAAGCTATTTGATGGCCCCGCGCAAGGCAGGGGGGCAAAGATAACCGTCAGCAAGAGGTGCTCCAATCGTTAGGAATTGTGCATTGTCCATAGACGTGCCAGGTTCGTCAACCGTGGTCTCCTGATAAATGGACAAGTCCGTCGCGTTGCCTCCGAGACCTGGAGACTCCGTGTCCGAGGCTTCATCGTAATTCGACATTGTGCTGAATAATATATGAATCTGTGCAATCTAAACCTTTTCCATGCCAAATCAAAATCCGCAAGCATGCCTATCGTCATAAAACCGTCCTGTCGTAGAACGACTACATCAATTAGTTGGTACCCACCCGTGAGGGATTTGTCCAACGAGCGCGGCGAATTCGCCGCTATCGACCTGCTGAGGTGCTGTTAGTCGCAGCAGGCGTCGCACCTCGTTTAGCCATGGCTGCAAGGATTGCAGCCATGTTTCCAGCGGAACCACGAGGAGGTAGAGGTGCGACTCGGGACGAGAACGGTTAACCGCGTATCCCGTCCCTGTAACTAAGAGAGTCATAGTTACTCCCGCCGTTTACCCGCGCTTGCTTGAATTTCTTCACGTTGACATTCAGAGCACTGGGCAGAAATCACATTGCGTCAACACCCGTGAGGGCCATCGCAATGCTTTGTTTTAATTAGACAGTCGGATTCCCCTAGTCCGTGCCAGTTCTGAGCTGAGCGTTGAATGGCGGCCGAAGAGGACGACCACGACGGGTTTAACCGTCACGGAAGCCTCGCAGCAAGGAAGATCCGCGGGAGGCCAAGGCAAGGGACCGAGCTCGGATCCCAGACCCGCAGAGCAGGCCGTTCACCTCGCCCAGGCCCGGCACGTCAGCCAGACCCGCTTCCCTACCAAGCCCGACGCGCCCCGCTCCTCAGAGCCAATCCTTATTCCGAAGTTACGGATCCAATTTGCCGACTTCCCTTACCTACATTAGTCTATCGACTAGAGGCTCTTTACCTTGGAGACCTGCTGCGGATATGGGTACGAACCGGCGCGACACCTCCACGTGGCCCTCTCCTGGATTTTCAAGGTCCGAGGGGAAGATCCGGACACCGCCGCAACTGCGGTGCTCTTCGCGTTCCAAACCTTATCTCCCTGCTAGAGGTTTCCAGGGAACTCGAACGCTTATAGAGAAAAGAAAACTCTTCCCGGATCTCCCGACGGCGTCTCCAGGTCATTTTGGGTTACCCCGACGAACACTCTTACGAGGGCCCGAATTGCATGCGGTTCCGCTGCCGAGTTCCGGAATAGGAACCGGATTCCCTTTCGCCCGACGGGTGTGTGTCATTTCTTACGAACAACATTGTGTCTGCACACCGTCATCGACATAGGATTTTTCCTAGGGCTTAGGATCGACTGACTCGTGTGCAACGGCTGTTCACACGAAACCCTTCTCCACGTCAGTCCTCCAGGGCCTCGCTGGAGTATTTGCTACTACCACCAAGATCTGCACCGACGGCGGCTCCAGGCAGGCTCACGCCCAGACCCTTCTGCGCCCACCGCCGCGACCCTCCTACTCGTCAGGGCTTCATGGCGGCACCCTCGAGGGGTGGCCCGCCCCACTTGCCACTGACGGCAGAGTATAGGCGCGACGCTTCAGCGCCATCCATTTTCAGGGCTAGTTGCTTCGGCAGGTGAGTTGTTACACACTCCTTAGCGGATTCCAACTTCCATGGCCACCGTTCTGCTGTCTTAAGCAACCAACGCCTTTCATGGTATCCCATAAGCGTCGACTTAGGCGCCTTAACTCTGCGTTTGGTTCATCCCACAGCGCCAGTTCTGCTTACCAAAATTGGCACACTTGGCACTCTGATCCGAAATTTCGTGGCTTCAATATTCACGCAAGCCAGAGATCTCACCCATTTAAAGTTTGAGAATAGGTTGAGGTCGTTTCGGCCCCAAGGCCTCTAATCATTCGCTTTACCAGATGAGACTCTCATACGTTCGTGAGAACGGGCGAGTGCCAGCTATCCTGAGGGAAACTTCGGAGGGAACCAGCTACTAGATGGTTCGATTAGTCTTTCGCCCCTATACCCAGTTCCGACGATCGATTTGCACGTCAGAATCGCTACGGACCTCCATCAGGGTTTCCCCTGACTTCGTCCTGACCAGGCATAGTTCACCATCTTTCGGGTCCCAACGTGTACGCTCTGGGTGCGCCTCTTCTCGCAATGAGAACGAGACGCCCCGGGAATGCGGAGCCGCGTCGTAGCGCGGCCCATCCTCCATCGGTCGACGCGAAGCCGACCTTCACTTTCATTGCGCCTTTAGGCTTTTAGATCCCAATGACTCGCGCACATGTTAGACTCCTTGGTCCGTGTTTCAAGACGGGTCCTGAGAGTACCCAAAGCAGTAGCGTCGCCGACCGGTACCATTATTTCTGCCCGTCTGAGGACTCCGCCTGCCAACAGCTGGCCAGGCTCGGGGACGGCACCGGGTCCGTACCTCCGGGACACTGGCCTCGCTTGCGGCGGGCCCGACGGAGTTCAAAAATTGCGGCCAGATAGCGTGCGTTATACCGCCGGGCAGCCGGCCGGGAAACCGAGGGTCTGCCGCGTGCGCCGAAGCGACGCGACAGTCTTACACCTCGGGCCGTAGACCGGCACCCAACGGGTCGCGACGTTCTACTAGGGGAGAAGTGCACGACGACGACGCCGGACGCGGCATAGTGATAACGTGTAGCGATACCGTAGTCCGCGACATCGTCCACTTCGCCGAGCCAACGCAGCTGACGCTGAATCTCCCCATTCGATCTTTCGGGTTTCTCAGGTTTACCCCTGAACGGTTTCACGTACTCTTGAACTCTCTCTTCAAAGTTCTTTTCAACTTTCCCCCACGGTACTTGTTCGCTATCGGTCTCGTGGTCATATTTAGCCTTAGATGGAGTTTACCACCCACTAAGAGCTGCACTCTCAAGCAACCCGACTCTACGGAGAGATCCTCCCAAGACGCTGCACCGGTCACTACGGGCCTGGCACCCTCTACGGGTAAGTGGCCCCATTCAAGATGGACTTGGACGCGGTCATGCGCCTCGGGATATAAGGCGGATCCTCGCAAACACTACATTTCCCTACGGCTGTACCGGGGGATTCAGTGCTGGGCTATTTCCTGTTCGCTCGCCGCTACTAAGGAAATCCTAGTTAGTTTCTTTTCCTCCGCTTAATAATATGCTTAAATTCAGCGGGTAATCTCGCCTACTCTGAGGTCGTCTTAGATGTTTCGATCGTAGAAAGGGTGCGCGTTCGAGCGCGGTAAAGGTACAGAGAGTGGAGGCTAATGGTTCGAAGAGCAACAAGTATTTCGAAACCGTGGTCCTGGCGCGCAGATCGAGCGTCTTCGAAGATCTGCGAGCGCCTCTCGTCGATCGACTAATGCCCGAATCGAGTCACGCAACGGTGGTCGCTCATCCGAAACTCGCTATCCTCCCGGCTACACCGTTTTTCTAGGCAATCCAGGGGAAAGGAGGCAATTCGTGGACAAAACGAACCACCGGGTGAACGACTCCTCAATGTGGGCGTCGTCGACGACGATGGGATGAAATCGTGGCTGGAATACGTTCGACGAAGGCACGCTCGGGCATCCGGAAGGAAAAACGAATATTCCAATCTCGACCCCGAACCGTACCCGGACTCGATCGCTTTTAATGTTTTTCAAAGTCGACGTCGATGGTAAACTAATTCGAATCGACGTCGATGCGTTCGATAATAAAAGCGAACAAAAGTCCGAGCGTGACGCCTTCTCCTCGCCAGATTCCTCTCTCCCTTTTGCGTTCGATAACCAAACGGCAGTTGCGTCTTACTCCTTTCTCTCTTTCTCTCTTATATCCGCTATTTGCTACACTTATCTACCATTCATTTCAGGCAACGTCGACGAGATAAACCGAAGTTCTCTCGTCAACGAGTACCCATTATTCGCTCTACGCCGCAATCCAAGTTGCAGCGAGAGCAGTATTATTTATAA